>DVZH010000002.1:0-10568 GCA_018237125.1 Emesis eurydice | reverse complement strand
ACATTATTTTGTAACTAGCTCTTGTAATACGAGAAGATCTGGACTGACTCACTCAATATTTATGACACAAATATTTGCGCGAAAATGGGTAAACTAATCTGTGACTGACTGTACATACACCACTTACTTCATTTTGTAACAAGAAACAAATTCAAATGCCCATACTTTCATGTCATATCCATGTTATTGAAAACACTCCGCGCTCCCGCCATTTTGTTTTGACAGCAGTGTATGTCGAGCGGTCGCGTAACGACCGCAACTTTACAACCTTAATTTTAATTTGAAAATTAAGAGTAATTACTTGAAAAGGTACATTAACTGGTGTTTGATTAGAAAGAAGATAAGTAAAAGCAAATAATAAAAACCTCACAATGGGCTGGGGTCTAAAATACAATCTAAAAAAGTATACAGAAAATTTACAATGCACGTGCAAAGACCGAAGTCATAACTTCAGATACATATAAAATACGAAACACACCATGTTATTCCAACGTAAATTGTAGTTTAAACAAGAAAATTAATAAATACTTACATTTTCTGGTACAATTTTATGTTCTCGACACTACACAACGCTTTATTTAATCATAAACTGGCGCGATCCGTTTGTTCAATCACTGATGAATGACACAAAACAAAACTCTTTGGTTTATGATTATTGCTACACTCACACGGAAAAATTGTGTTGCCGGTTAATTTTTAATATATCCACTACGATAAAAACCGAATTTTTGCAACACTAAGCCACTTTATCGGACCCTAATTAACTTACAAAAACTGTCCACCCCAGCGGTCGCAAGGCGACCGCCTGACATATAGCGGTTTGACGTAGCGGTCGCGTCACGACCGCTCGACATAGGAGATGATAAACTGGGGTATAACAGTAAGAATATTGATATATTTGAAATTTTCTCTTAGGGAATCATATGGCCTAAGATTGTATGTTTACATGAGAATGAACAATTTCCGAAGAGTTGTATGTGCTTCATGTTACATCACAGATGTAATGGTGATGCATTGCATGAAATGGTTAGATTAAGAAATAATTCAAACAACATGATAAATTATTTTTACTTTATGAAGCACTAAAGAAACAATTTATCCTTATTATGAATTTAACATTGTATAATTTTAGCATAGTACACACTTATTTGTGATAGAATTATATTGATTTGAAATTATGTATGATGTTAATACTTATATGCATGTAATAATAGTTATAAAGATTTTATTGATGGATATTTGCAATATAAAATATGAAACAAAGCACTACACACTTATAATGAAATTATATTCTTTTTGATCACTCTATTTTTTCTACTTATAGAAAATCATTTTCTACTTTTTAATTTGGCTTGTTATGAATGTTTGTTTTTTAAGCTATTATTTTTTTATATAAGATAGCAAACAAACAGATGGCTCTCCTGGATGGATACTTCCCATTGTCTGGATAATTGCATTCGTCAGCACTTGGTGAAACTACATCTTAAAATATTTCAAATGAACTTGAATGTACAAAATATTTCATTTTGTTAAATATATTTAATAAGGGTGAATTATTTAAGATTTAAGTTTCAATTACACCTAGCTAATAGGGGAAAATTATTTAAAACATATTTTACCCCTATTTCCCCTTAAAATTTAGCAGTGCAGCTCCCTTATCCGCCAATCATAATCACAACAATGACATGTATTTAAACTATTGAGTCTGGAATAGGTAAGGCAGTGATACTAAAACCCAGGCAAGATGTTGCAAAACTTTGTCACCCAGTAGTCACAATGGTAGTGACTAGTTACATATAACCATTCATGCACCATTTAGACACTTCCTGAAAGAATTGCAACTGATCCTATTCTTCAAAAGAAGTCACAAAATGTTCTTGTTTCATATTTTATGATTACAAACAAAAAATAATCTTACACTCCCTAATCTAAAAATTTTGTTCAAAAATAATTTTTTGTGGAATAAATTCAAAAAATTTTATCCTACATCAAGCATTACCCCCCAAAATCTTATGTCTTACCATCCTTTAGTGATTTTATGATAATGCTTATGTCAGAGAAACTGGTTAGATTATAACATTCTTTACTTTATTATTGTTAAACAGTACAGGTGTGTTTTGAATAAAATATGGCATTGTTCATAATTATTCCAAAACAATAAAGGTGTTTAATATATCAGTAGAGTAACTCTGTCTCAGTTAGAAAATGATTTTAGAGCAATATATCAGGAGAAACTGGTGAGATATAAAATTGAAGTGGATTTTGTCCTTATTTTTGGCTAGTTAAATGAAAATAATTGCTGAAATTATTTATCTATATATGTCACCTCCGTGGTCTGGGAGTAAGATAAGTCTAAATTCCGGGACGAGCAATTCAAATATATTTAATAAATGTAATCAGAAATTTTCTTACTAAAGCAATGTTGCCAGGGATTAGATATGTGTCTGGTTGGCCCACCCTCGTTGTCCCCTATCACATTGTGGGACTAAAAATCATATAAGTTGGGGGATACATATTTCTTTTTTAAGATTATAAATTGATTAATATTATCTGGATTGCACCTAAGCTTTTCCTGAAGCCTGTGTCTAAAATCAGTTAAACTTTTGAAATTTTATTAGTAAACCATAAAAATGTCTAGTATTTCATATTTTTATTAATTATACATGTATGTGTAAGTTGTGGTTACGGAGATATTATGTTGAGGTAACATTACTACTATTGAGGTTGATGATGGTACTGAGGAATCCAACATTAGAACGAAACATCTTTCTAGCCAGGCAAGGTGCGTGGGGACTGAACTGCATTTGGGAAGTGTTGAAACTTTTATTATGAATATTAAATTTGGTATTCCAAAATCAATAACAAAATAACAGTAAAACTTAATATTATTATACTTAGAGGTACACAATGGCGGTCTTATTACTGAAGAGCTATCTCTGCCAGACAACCTTTATATATTGTTACAAGTCAAATAATCGTTATAATGCAATTTAAGATTTGCTTGAACTTGTATTGTAGCATAGAATATTGTGTTACTGCTACATGTATTTCTTTTCATATGGCAAAAGATATTGTTTGTTTTGGTGATTGTTAATTAAAATTCTGTCTATGTGATAAATCCGTACATATTTCTATAGGTCTGCGTTCTTTCAAATACACAACTTTGTCCTTTTGCGATAGTAATTTTTCAGATGGCTCTGGACACATTGTATGTGTACCAGGCAATGGGTGTCTTTAGATGCATTTCCATAAAATTTTATGTGTAATCATAAGACACAAGGGGTAGGCAATAATATTGTGAATTGCTACAATCACTACTCGCGTCAAAAACCAAAATAATCTAGTGAACCATAGTTAACAAAGAGTATTATGTGGATAGATGGAAATAGAACATTTAGACCAGTCTGCCTCACCTCACATCTAAATGACCTGAAGTGAGTGAGCAAAGTGTTTGTTATAATTACCAGTTAAGCAGAAAAACTTTTTACTGCCTTACAAAGAATAATTTGTGTAATTATTCTCAATTACACGTACATTAACAAGTTTCATAAAAAACAGACCAAGCATTGTTATATTCTTATTAAACTGAACTCACCATATAAACTCGTTCATATTTTCCCCTATATTTTTAAGTGTTTGCTTATTTGCGTGATTTCATTGTATTCTGTAGTTCAAACTGTTCTGGAGTTATAATGGGACATATAGTCAAAAATTACATAGCCTATCATTTTCGCAATAACATGTTCCCACTGTATACCAATTACTCATCAAGATCAGTTAAGTCATTCTTGAGTTATAGCAAGACAAAGAGACATACAGACAAAAATGATAAAACCAATGACTCTGAGTCACAAAAAACAAAAATGTACAGACAGTCGCTACAGATTTAGTAGTATAGATATAGATTTTTTATTTTATTTGTGTTCATTAAAATAGTTGCTTGTTTCAGATTCATCATGGGTCTCTTCAAGACAGCAGTATCTGCTGCCTTCAGTAATGGAAGAACAGCAGCTAGAGGGAACAAAAATGTGAGTACTTTGACCCAAATTCAAATTAAGCACATAGAATACAATAACTCTTTATTATACAACACCAAAACATATGTACATTAGATTAACAATTTCTATACAAGATACACAAAGGTCTTATCACTAACATAGTGATCTCTTTCTGACAACCTTTAGATAAAGTAGAACAGTATATTCGAGGAAGTAATCGCCTCTGTGGTCTACTGGTCCGGTGTCGGAGTTAACTGCATGAGGTCCCGGGTTCGATCCCCGGGTTGGGCAATTCAGAAATGAGTTTTTTCGGATTTCTGATAAAAACTGCATGCCCAGAATTGGAAAGTGCTTAGTTTGGCGATAGGCTTGCCACCTATCACAATGTGGGACTTAGTATCATCGGCTAATCGTGAGTGCACTCGTTATACCTCTGCCCACGGCTTTGGGGATATTGGCGTGATGATACTTTTTTTTTAGTTCCTACTAACCACAAATGAACTTATACTTTTAAGCTCTTGAATTATAGGAAAAAACAAATAGTAATAATCCAATACATCCCGGTATTGGTCCAAGTTCCTTTGGGAAAATGCTTTGGGCATCTCGTAAAAGGCGAGAAAAAAATCGGAGGCAATCATGAGGACTGTCGACAGAAGTGAAAACTACAAAAAAATAATTATTTTAAAGTATAACACAATTATATGAATCGTTTTACTTATAAATCGGCATAAATCAATTATTAAATCAGCTCATCCAAAAAGGGCTCAACGCGCATAAAGAAGTTTTCAATGCAATTACGTGTCACTAACATCGTGTCTACTAACCAGGTGGTAGAGTTCCGCCACATTCTCTTCTCATCAACAGAACCAAAAATCAGCCTGTTTCCTATCCTATGATATATAAAAAAGACATAAAAAATAAATGAGACAAAAATCAGCAAATAAATTAATGACAATACGTAAAACGAAAAAAAAATATTAAAAAATCTACTAGATATATAAATAAGTGACGTTTAACCATACTTTTGAATGAATTTAGGCTCGGCGCTTTTGTATATTAGAAAAGAAATGCAGAGTTTTCCGCGTTTTATTTTTGTATGTGGCCGCGTTGTAGTTATAACTAAATTATTTCTAAAAATTCCATTTTTGTGACAAGCTTTTACTATAAATGGATAGTATTTATTAAGAAAAATCAAACGGGTCCAAACTCGACGGGTTTATCTTGTTTAATTTAGAACTCCTATGGCTACCGTTCGACCCCGTCATCATACCACCACCATGGTATCATATTATTGCATTGTCATCTAAACCCGGACAAACATACATTCATTGCAAGTTAAATACAAGCTTGTAAAAAATGACGAGTCTTCAAATTGTCTTGGCATTTCCGTACGTTTCGCTGTTGGCGCCGCGCGAAAAATTGCGCGAGCGAATTTCCCGTGGCCAGGCGGCTAGGTGGCGCGATAAACGATTCCTATCGTCTTGTGTCGAATAAACAATATATTAGTTGCTCTTATTCGTCTAACCCCTCTTCTTTCGCGCGCGACATATCACACGCGGTTTATACGGGCAGAACGCAAATTTTAGTCGTAGGGCGGTAACGTACCCACGACATTCTAAAAACGCAATAGGCAACTGCGACGCATATAATGTAGTTAGTAACAACAACATAGTAATCTACACGTGCGTCATAGATAGTTTAGTTGTATTGGCGAATGTTATAATATGCAGTTTGAACAGTGCATTTAAAATACACTTGCATTTATTATCTAATCGAAGGTCGATTATGAATTATAATGATACATATTTTATACTAACTGAGCGGTCGTGCTTCGCTTGGGTGATATATTTCTAATCTAAACATGTCGAGCATTTGTTTCCATCCCCTGACTTAATTTTCTATCCCCTGACTTGAAAAATAATAGGCAAGGTCATATATACGTGTACATTCGTAACACAAGAATTGGAACGTTCAGTGGACAAATTGCTGGAAATGACATAGTTACGGTGCAGTTCAGTAAATTACAGTGTTAGCTGTGAATGTCTATGCTAGAGTTGCCAGCCATCCAGTTTTCCCAGGACGTGCCCTAGTTTTTGTATTGATTTAGGATTATTTTTGTATCATAGGTAAGTTGATGGTTCTCCTGGTAGAAAGAGACCGCCGCCTTTAGAAACCAAAGTAATGGTGTTTTGATATTCGTATAACAACTAATGTATAAGTTTACCTGCTGCCTTAATTTCCGAACAGGCGTATTACCTAAAATTGGCAATCCACAAGCGATCTGCGATAACTGTACGATCGTAAGATGATTTCTTACTTCTTACGATCGATTTACTATACGTCAAAAAGTCGTAACATGTAAGGAATTACTTGGCAATGGTTGCTCATCAGAGACAGCATTATCGTCTTGTTAATATGGTTTTTTTACTCATACAAATTGACGAGAATTTAGTGCTAATTGCTCAAAAAATATCATAAAATAAATAAAATCACTGGACAAATTACACGTACTGATCTAATTATAAAGTAAGCAAATTATTTGATTGTGATGAGTGTTAGTGAATGATATTAATACATAAAAATACGTATATAAATATTGAAATATATTTAATAAACACCAAACCCTGAAATACAAATATCTATGCTCATCACACAAACGCTGTGATATCTCCCTGGCGCGAATCGAACCCGGATCCCGCGATCGCATATTCAGGGTCGGTAACCAAGCGACCAACGAGACGGTCAATAATGTTTCGATTAATTGAAGTATAGATCAAGTGCTTTACTGTTTGACATCTCGTAAAAGGTGAGACAAGGCTAATCGCTTCATTAACGTCGTGACTTCTAACTACTTAGTAGAGTTGTGCAATGCCGATAGCGCCTGGTACCTCTGCCTTACTCCTGACGCAATAACGTCATTGTCTGACGTTAACGCTGTCGTGTTCCAGTTTGGAGGGTAAAGTAGCTGAAAACTTATGCATGTGGTGTTTCATCGTCGCCACTCGGATAGCAACACAAAATTAACATCACTATAATATCTATAAGCGATGGTTATCTCTTTCCATTAGGAGAGCCATTTGCATGTCCTATAACATAAAAAAGCAAAAAAACGATAGTGGTGCCTCTGTTGAGCAACCAATAGCGAGCAATTCTTTATATGATACGATTTTTTTGACGAAGATACAGTAATCTATCGCAAGACGAGTAGTAAAAGTAAATAACACAGACAGACACAACGTACCACTGTTAGTTTGTGCGAGTAGAAAGAATTTGGTACAAACTAATGTTTGTCTTGTGTTTCAATTATTTTGTTATAGCGCAGATAATTCTATGCAAATGTAATGGAAGGTAAAAACAGCTTTTTAATTGATATAAAAGAAATAAAAAAAAGTTTCATTCAATTAAAATAGTGTTGAAATGTAATTAAAACCATAATTAAATTTTATTTTCCATCCCGTATCCACTACACAAATAATGTGTGAACTAGCCGCAAGGTGCCACTGGTGACTTATAAGTAACACAGGATTGGACCTTGTAAAAGGCACGAGTCTCTTCCAAACAAGTACGCCACTTATCACTAAAATTAGTATGTTTTACGTAACAAAGGAATCTATTCTGAGAGGAAATGAAAATTTTTCAAATTTAATTTTAATTAGTGCTATTGAATGTATTATTGTGTCCTGTGTTTTTAAATTGGATTATCCTTTTTTGAAATTTAAGTTGGCAACCCTAGCCTGTACCAAATAGTAGAGGATACAAACTGGAATTGACCTTCACCCATCTGTTTAATGGAGTTTTATGACAAATTTAGCATGTCAAAAAATATATTGTTAGTGGATTGGCTTAAGAATTCCCGACATGGTTATTAATATATTATTGATATTAATTTAAAATTTACTTTTTCATAAAAAATACAATAGATTAAATTTAATACCAATTAAAAGCCTAAACGCTATAGAATATGCAAGCGTAGGTTGTATTTTAATTAAAACAATGCCACAAATTTTAATTTTTGATTAAATAATCCTAGCCTTAGTCAATTATAGCCTTTCCAGGAAGTTATTTGCGACACAAATATAACCCTATATATTTTTTGACATGCTACATTTTAGATAAAACACTTTTCATCCATTAAAGAGATGAGTGAAGGTCGATTCCAGTTCGGATCTTAAATCAAATACATAATCTTATAACGATTGGCATTTGGCGATACATGTCGCAAAGTTTCTAGCCCGTAAATACACTGTACCTTGTTTAAAACCGACCTTGTCTGGGCCTTCTTCGAATAGCAGACCATCTGCTTTTCTTCCAGGCAGTACGCAAAAGGTGAGCGATTGATTGAACGTGTTTCTACTATTGTGACTTTTATGTTATAAAATTCTGCAACGTCGCTTCTTACGACTACCTTTTCCGTAATAGTGTCAATAATTGTCAGTAGCTAATTTTTAAATACTTTCCTTACTTTTTTCTTTTACTGTTCTGGGTTTTGTGTTTTTCTTTAGTGCTTTTTTTTTAAATATGTGATATTTGAGAGAAGTATTTGTATAGCCTTAATACACATATACAAACATAATATAATTGTAATAGTTTTGTTATGGACATCCTACCTTATCACAAAAAAATCTTATCCTTGTCACAAAGGTTGTCTGACAGAGATTTTTTTTTGGCGATAAAACCGTCTTTGTACTACGAGTTTTGTGTTTGATTGTACTAAGTATTTGTCATTATCGTGTTCCAGTTTGGAGAGTATGGTAATTCGGAAACTAATGCATGTAACATTACTTTTCGCCATATAGATGGCGCATTTTTATTAACAGTATTTTTTTTACTTAATACTTTATTAGGAGACACATCTGTTTGTTTGCTATCTTATTTAAAAACAATAGATTTTTATGCATTTACATCTTTGGTGTCAATCAGTGATGACACCAAAGATGCTTCCCTCAAGAGAGCTATCTGCTTCTTTGCTATCTTATAAAAAAACTCCAACGGGCTATACAGGAAATAGGGCACCGTTTCCTCTACAACAAAAATATAAATTGAAATAATTTTACTTCCTTGTTGGTCCAGTCCCCATTTGAATAAAGGGGATGGACCAACATGGAACTAACTTACAACTATTACTATTACTATAACAATATAAAATATTACAACAATTAGCTACCGTTCATAGGTTTACAATAAGCCGTAAGGAGTTACGTCCGTAAGATCTACCACAATAACTTCACCGTAACAACATTACGGTAACGAGAATACCTCGATAAGTATAAGTATTTTAGAATTCCAATATTTTGTCATGGTTATCATCAACAGACCTTGGCCAAATTTATATGTGACTAACCCTGAAGTATGCATTTTATATGTGACTAACACCTGCACTTCGCTTTTGTCCTAAACACCGAACAAAATTTGAACAAGGCCTAAGAAAATGTTACAAACTAATCAAGAAAATTAGCCATACCTACTTTTATAATTACCTATTGTTAAGTTACCAACCGCTGCCAGTGATGATAATTAAGCGTAGTCAAACTGCAAAAAACCTACTTCCACGGTTACATCTTGATCCCTTCATCAGATCTTTACAACATTTTAATGGAACTACACCGGAAGCATTCTCTTACACCGGACGCATTCTCAAAAAAATAATTTTTCAAATCGGTTTATAAATAAAATTATTAAAACTATCGTGAGACATTATCGAAAAATTATTATTAAAACGGCTAAACCCACGGTAAATAGGAGAATGTTCCGACTAGTTTCGGACCTATATGAGGACCTTCATCAGGGTGAGTTGGACGTGTTCGCACTGGACTCACGAACCGAACTGTTGTTACTTATAAATTTAATTAACGTAAAAAAATACAATCGAATTGATACCCTTCTCCTTTTGGTAGGTCAGTTGAAAATGTGGTTTAATGTTAATGCGTTAAGTCAAATAAGTGTTTCAGCTGCGCGCGGTGCTATACTCACAACGGACACTAGGGCTGTATCTATTTCTGCTGACAAATATTTACTAGTCTTTGATCGCAACTTCGTGTAAGTGGTATTTAAATATCTTGCACTACATGTATTTTTTCGCATCCTAATTCAATGACATACAAGCGGTATCTTTGGCTTCAAGTCAAGATTCTACATGCAGACATACTCGTGAATATAATATGACATATTATGATGTTTGCGAACCAAACAATTATACAAAAATACAGGATATATGGACATTTTCGAAGCATTTTTACAACTTAATATTCGGTAACTAATTTATTAACAGTTTATCACCATTTCCATTTTTCCAGTTTTGTTTACTTCTTACAAAAAGAAGGTATATTTCGTAACGAAATTGCTTTAGTCAAGTAAAGCTAGTTGATTAATGTACCAATAATATGTGTATGTGTCGGCTAATAAGATAAAAATAAAAGTTCATCTTTCTATTCATTATTTGTAAGGTATATTTTTTATATGATAAAAACTACATGCCCGGGATTGGAAAGTGCCTGTTTGGCGATAGGCTTGCCACCTATCACATTGTGGGACTTAATATCTTCGGCTAATCGTGGGTGCACTCGTTGTACC
>DVZH010000001.1:0-13235 GCA_018237125.1 Emesis eurydice | reverse complement strand
AGGGTAAGGTAGCCGGTAAACTTATGCATTTGGCAATTCCATCCTTGCCACACGCGTAGCAACGCACCATTAACATCTTTGGTGTCTATAGGCGATGGATTTCTCTCTCCATCAGGAGACCCGTCAGCTTGTTTGCTATCCAATTATATAAATAAATAATAAATAATAGGAGATTTAATAAGAATTTTTAAAAAAAATATGAGGCAGAATTATAATAAACTTAAAACCCTATTTTCATATATTTGTTTTTATAATCTTATAATGTTTGTTTAATTATACGTATAATTAAAATACAAATAAAGTGATTAAATAAAGGAAATAACAGTAATAAATAATAGGAAGTATTAACAAAATGATAAAACCTATTTATATTGATAACCACGATAATACAAAGCATTTGAGCAAGAGATTATATGTAAAATTAGGTTTGTTTTTTTTTTTTAATTTAAAAGATAGCGACGATTCTAGAATGCGAAGAGGTGGAGGGAGATCATTCCAACATTTAGTAGCATTGAAGCGAAAACTGCCCCTAAACGCTGCAGTTTTGTGTGAAGGCATGCTTAACATGAATAATGAAGACTTAGTAAAAAAAAAAAAAAATAATAATTTGTTAAGTTCTGAAGTCCATTGAAGAATTACAAAGAGGACTATTTGCAATCTCAGCCCAAGAATATCCCTGAGAGAGAAATTGGTATTTTAACGGTTATATCGCAGTTTATATTTGATCTATGTTAGTAAAAATATTAGCTCATTTAAGAAAAATTGTGATGTACACAAATTAAATACAAAGATCAAAAACATTCGTGCTGTGAATGCATCACGTCTCCACAGAATAAGTGACTCATTCATGGGGCAGTCTGTACACTTTTACAATAAGCTTCCCGATGCTAGTTAAGATCTACTAATAAACAAATTTAAAAAATTTATTAAATCCAAACGGTATTATTAAAATATTCGAATATTTAGAAGATAAAAAAGCATGGGAATAATTGCTCCTCATATCAGTATCTTATTATTGTAACAAAATTATACACTAATTAAAACTATTGTCTCTATAAAAAAGAGAATAAAAAAAGTCACGCCCGCTGAGGTTTTTCCGCCTGATTTACAGTGTAGACGCGTTTCAGATCCGGAAGCTTTAAAAATTGACGCGCCAAAATAACTTTTGTAAGTGAGAGTTGTGTATGTCAGATAAGGAATGAAAGTAGAACCAATGGGGTTGAGATGAGATCGCTGTGAAAGATACGTAGCGTAACACTCGCTGACCGGGTTCGTAATACTGAAGTGATAGGAAGGTTGGGACTGAAAGAAAGTGTCGGTGTGAAAATGAGGAAGAGCCTGCTCCGGTGGTTTTTTTAAATACCGTAAGATAGCTAACAAGCAGATGGCTCTACTGATGGAAAAAGAGAACCATCACCTAAAGACACCAAAGATGTTAATGGTGCGTTCCTATCCGTGTGGTGAGATGGTACTGTCACATGTATAAATTTACCGACTATCTTACCTTCCATCCAGTAATTTAAAATAAAATATACAAGATGCTACAGATATTTTATATGTTTAGTTTTTGTATAATCAAATTAGAAAAAAATGTGCTTAAGATAATAGGTATATTCCTTTTTACGAACAAGATCGAGAAAGGAGTAATTTGTTTACCTACTTAGATTTAATAAAATATAAAGATAAATTTTGTAACTACACGCGTATGTCAGTTGCATTTTGTCATTATTTGTTAAGCAAGATTGGGAAATAAATCTTCGGAATATAGACAAATTTTCGCCTTTGCATTACTCCGTAGAAGATGTTTTGGGTTACATTGAGATAATCAATTAAATAAACATTCCATAACGATTTTCGATGTATAAAATATAAATCGTTCGATATCGAGACCCGTTCAAAATATTATTTCACCTCTAACTCTGTCAAAATCGTATACCGTACTGCAGAACCTTGCGTCCTGCACTCACGCGCGGTGGTACGTGTTTCTCTGCATGTAGGCGCGTGTTCTGCAACGCGTGTATGCGTTTTCCGTGTGTTTTTTATACAAAAAAAAATGTACTTGCAATCAACGTAAAAATACACACTCCATTATGCGGTGCAGTGTGTGAAACGCGTTGAAACTACCCAAAAAAATTAAATTTAAGCTTGGATTCGTGACATATCATTGCGGTGCTCTTGGCTATTACATCCTAGCGATACTGTTCTGTGTCACTTGATTTTTCTGGCTAGTAGGACTAGTGTATTCTCATTATTATATGTCTATATCTATCTTACTATAAGGGTTACAAATTATAATACCAAGAAGAAAACAATCATCATAGAAAGAACGTGACGAAAGGACGGTACGTGCATTAATTAATGCAAGAAATTGTTTAATAAACTTGTGGTAACCCTGAAGTCGATAATCGATATCGATAATCTAAATATAGTAACCTGTTAGCCGATTGAATTTTTTTGGTCGCCATTTGACTCCAATAATCCATAAATTGTGATAATTCGTCATATACCACTGGCCGCGATCGGTGTTCCGTTTGTGTAGAGCTTAAGAAAATCACATTATTTATATTTATAATGTACCTGCTAACTGGCCGCGCGTTTTCACCAGTTTGTAGATTAACATGGTTTTTCATACAAATTTTCATCCCCCATTACAGCCCGTCAGAGGATAATTTTTGGAAAAAGGTTAGCCCACGTTACACCCCAGATCTTCGACTATCTCTATGTTAAATTTTATTAAAATCGGTAAAGCACTTTATCCACAAAAACAAAATACACTAACAAAACAAAAATAAAACAAGAAAAGTCACTTTTGCATTTATAATTATATACGATACTATTTCACTAAGTGCCGACAATGGATAATATAAAAATTAGTTTAAATTTTACCTGAAACGACTAAACTTACCATAACCTTGACTGGAACTACATCCAGGGCCTGCGTTTGAAATTAATTTGCTTAATAATATCGGCAAAATTCCATATAAGGTTTGTACTATTGCAACGTTATGACTTGGCTTGATCTGTACCAACTAATTCTTGGCGCAAAACCGACGGTGCTTGTTACTGTCGTGTCCCGGTTTCGAGGGTAAGGTAGTTGGTTAGCTTATGCATGTGGAATTCTAACTTTGCCAAGTAACGCACTGTTAATTTTTTTGGTATCTAAAGGCGTTGGTTATGTTTCCGTATGAAGATACATTAGCTTTTATATTGTTATAAAATTAAATTAAACAAAAACGTGTCAAGGACTCGTGTAGGTTAGATTTGTTTAGTATTTAATATGGTAAATATTTACTTAACGTAAGTATAAATATTCTGTTACGAATCATAACTCATAACTTATGAGTTATGAGTCATACTTTAAGTATGTTACATATTAAAACAAATGATCAACGGTCGTTTGTAGGAAAAAAATAAAGATGATTATTTAATAGGTAAGTGGTGCTAGAGGTCGCGTCCTGTGGTCAGTACCCAACCATAATTCTATTATTATTTCTTATTTCTATTTCATTCGATAGCAAACAAGCAGATTTCTTCTAATGGGTAGATATAGCCATTTAGACGCCAGTGATGTTATGTCGCGTCGCTATCCTTATGGCAGGGTTGGGATACCAAATGCGTAAGTTAATCGGCAAATTTTACCCTCCAAACAGGACAGAGATAACGACCAGCACAGACGTTATTGCGACAAAAATAAGAACGACGACGGTACAATGTCCAAGTGAGATTTTGCAGAACTCCTAAGAAAGCCCATTAGTCACGATGTTAGTGAAACGTTAAATTGATTAAATTTAATAAAACGTTTCTTAAATATTATTATTGCTTATTATCAAAACTTACCTTCGTTACAAAGTTACGAATTTGTAATATTTTACAACGTTTCTTACCACAATGACGCCGAGTTGAGAGGGCTTTATACTTTAGAAAATATATTTAAGAATATCCAAATAATTAAAAATTACATATTTTTTATTCATCAAAAATATAATAGACTAATAAATACTATTTGTAATTTTAAATTACAATAAAATGATGATCATTGATTTAAATACGTCGAGATGGACAATAATTGAGCGATACAGAGCGGCGCAATTTAAGTCTACTAAATATATTAGACGCGGTTGACATCTACGTTAGTGCCATTTATACAAATCAGACCAATATACCAATGAAAAAAATAATTATGTGTTCCGATCAATCGATATTGCCAGTTTGTTAGTGTAATTTACCAAAATAATGGGAATCATTTTATACTCTTAGGTGTATCTAAATAAATAAAATCGTAAACCGTAAAATGACATTTCCAAAAATAAATTTGCTGTATAATGCGTAGACAACTCACCAACTCAGAATAAATATAATCCAAGTTGAAAATTGCATATCACTGCTACATATTTAAAACTGGTATTCTTTAATATTTGCACAATTATTAAGTAGCAAATTATAATATTAATATTCTTGCTACTTATTCCCCATTTTTTTTCTCCTCAAGCGTTCCTTTCGAGATGTCACGATATAAGATAAAGTTACGCTTCGTGTGCTAGGTCAAAGGAAACTACATCCTAAAAAATCGGAACGCGATAGTTACAAGTAGATAGACTTTTATTAAAACTGACATCTTTCGGACTGCCCACGAAACCGGCGATCTTCCACTCCAACTTGGGCTACCAGCGTTTTAGGCGAACACAGTATTAAAGTAATAGTAGTTGATGGTGTATGCACCAAGGCAGAAACAATTAATACTGGTGTCCCTAGAGGCTCTGTGCATATGCACATATATTAACTGTACAGTTTTCTCTGCACATCAATATATTATGTAGCAAAATTTTTATTGCTATGCTTTTTCATTTCGGCTTCATCATGACACTTGTTCAGGTTTTGCTTATTTCGGTCGATAATTTTTTGTATTCAACTTTTATCGTGTTAAAGATGAGTATTTTCTTACAGCCATAAATTTTTTCCATTATATAAGATGTTACGTATGTTTACTACCTATTTCGAGTCGAGGTTGAGTGGTTGTCCTGACTACGCATTCAACGGAGCCCGGATTCGATACCCGGCAGGACAACCGTTTGTGTGATGAGATGTTTATATTTTTGGGTTTGAGTGTTAATTAAATCGATTTGAATTTTTATATATGTATTTCTATGTATTAACATCGTTGATTAACACTCATTTCACAAGCAAAACAATTTGCTTGCTATACCTTGGAGCTAGGTCAATTCGTGTAATTTGTCTAGTAAAGATTCAAAAAATTGCACTTCTTCCTTTAACCGTCCATTTTACACATAAACATTATATTTATATTAACTACTGATTGCTCTCGCAGCTGGATGATGCTAAGACTATATATTTTACTTATACTAAATTCGCTCTATTTAAAGTTGTACCCATTATTAGCTATAATGACGCGCATTAGTGCTTTTTGACGGACTTCTACAATCTGTTCTCCTTGATTAATCCTCCATAAATATTATAGAATCTTAAAACTAATGACGTTCATTAATTCGTGTGTATTTCTAAAATTATTTAACAGAGGATCAAATAATAAAGTTTATTGACATTATAGAGACAACACTAAGATTTACAGATAACAATTAATATTTTTATTCCATAATGCTAATAAACAATTGGCTCTACGGATGGATAGATATTATTATGTATATCGCCTGTATTCACCAAAAGCAACAATAAGCGCGAAAACAATGATGTTTCCAAATTATGTTATTTTTAAAAGGTAAACAAACATTAGGATGTTTCCAAATTGTATTATAATAAAGGATTGTTTATAAGGAGAATATGATTCATTCTAATGTGACATCGGGCTGTGAAGTTTACATGTACGCTCACCCCCTTACGTTTCCGAATACTAGACAAAGCTGTTGCGCTACCGCCCACGTACTTTGCTTCTCGTCAATCCGGAGCTAGATCCCGTTAGTTTACGATTGGCAAATTGCGAGATTCCGGTATCACGTTATTGTATTCTTCAAATTATTATTATGCCTGAAATAGAGCTACAAGATCTAAGCTATCTATAGGTTTAATTACAGGGTACGATGAGTGATTACTAATGATACGTTTTGATTGTCCTAGGGGTTGATCCGTCCAATGCTTCGCTGCGCGCCCGTGGCATTCGCCTGGGATCGCAGCGCTCACACACAAGATATCACCAAGAATATCCAGTACATCAGCAATGATAAAGTCAAGTTGAACACTGATCCAAAAACAATGAAGTAAGTGGCCATTCTGAGATATTTTATTGTAAGCATTTAGCAAGCAGGAATGTTTACGGTAGTGTACCGATTGGACTTGGTATATTGGACACGGATTTGTATGTTGCAAACATTCAACTCGTTAGTTTATGGTAGCATCCTCCTCCATGGTCAGGAGGTAATGCGGGCTCAGAATTATGGCTACACCCAAAATTGGCAGTTGTGCCGCCCGAGCGTAGCTTAAATCTCCGGTACGAGTGCAGAAATGCAGTCATTCACACGCACGCGCTTCCCGGAGAGAGCTTCCGCCCGTCATGTAATGCATGACGGACTAGCGAACTTAGTCCACCCTGAGAGGTGGACTAAGTTCGCTAGTCCGTCCCTCCCTTACTTAGTCCCCTCATTATCTAATGGAGCTCGCTTCTTCAGTTCGTTCGTTCTTCAATTCGTTCCTAACAGGTGAAGGAAGTACGGTTAAATTGAGGACAATCGTGAGGCCAGTGATGCCGATATCGAACAAGATCTAATGAGTTGGACCTGACATCGGTTGCCCCTTGTATTTCGCTTACACGATCATCAGTCTGTTTCAGTTCGTTTGCTAATAAAGGTTCAGTGCTTGTGCAAGCTTCTTCTGATACCTGAGATAACTAACATTCAGTGTGTGTGTGCAAAGCCATTTTTAGCTTGACACTCTGCTTTAGCCTGCTGGTATTGCCGTCTTTTTTCATACCGGTCCATATCCCCTCGTTTATCAGTGGTACTGGTGTGGTAATTCTAATTGCAGCATCCAGAGCAGTGCGGTCTAGGGGGTTGGGATTATTTCGGCCTGCCTCTTCCTTGTTGATTATCCGCTTTGATTTATTTATTTGTGTCGGTTTCTCTGTAAGGATGATAGAATTTATCATTATCCATTTAGTGCTTTATTTAAAATTCAGTCAGTAAAATGTAAAAAATCGTTTGATTAATAAAAGATAATATAAGCGTAGTATAAATACAAAAAATCGACTTCCACTGGTATCTTTCGAACTCTTCATCAGATCTTTACAAAACCTTGACACGAGAAGCATAACCTGTCAAACAGAAAAATATTTTCCAAATCGCGTCATAAATGACCCAAATCTAAGGTAACTAACAAAAAAAATGCAAACGAGGTTGTCACCTCCTCTTTTTGGAAAGTCGGTTGAAAAATAGATCTATTGTGATTATATTTTAATAAATCGGATTCATAATTAATGTGTTTATTCATTACAAACTTGCAATCAAATATTTCCTCTTTATACTATTGGTATAGACTAGAAGTTACTCTCGACTTCGTTTGCGTGACCCAAAATCATTATTACTTTTTGGCCAATTGGATATAAAGTGGCCTATGTTATTTCTGGGTAGTTACATATAGATAGTAAATAAGCAGGTGGTTCTACTGACGGAAATGGAAAGCAATCGTCTATAGACACCAGATATGTTGATGGTGCGTTCAGGGGCGGCTCTATCCCGTGTAGCGCTGGTGTGCAATGAAACCCTGGCGCCCCCTAGGCCTGACCCCCCAGCGACTATAACTATTAACTTTGCCGTCGTAACAAGACAGTTTTTTCATATTTCAACAACCTATTTTATACGTAGGTATAGCTTACAGTATGGTATTAGTTACGGCCTTTCTTCTTATGACGACAGAATACCACTCATTGCTTTTATGCCTGTAACACATCTCTGATGCGAAACTAAGCGGCGAACCGCGATAGTTCATGTTTTGTCTTGTGTTTTAAGTTTTATGCATAGCGAAATGGAAGCGAAATGTATCGAATTTCTGTTTCGCTACTAACAGAACTTACAACACAAGGCGTGTTAAGCCGATGCACTATAGGTTAAGCCGCCCCTGGGTGCGTTACTACACCTGCTGCAGAGACAATCATCAAACGCATAAGTATACCAGTCATCTAACACGACAGCGACAAGCACTGAGCTATTGTTGCAGGACTAAGTGAGGTGGTGTTACAAAGAACTTGCGAGACGTTGCAAAATTCTACCACCTAATTAGTAGTCAAGATGTGAGACGTTAACCTTTTGTCGCATTTTACGGGGCGACTTCGATATTCTTCAAAAGAGACCCGGATTAATACGGGAACAGATTTTATTAATAAAAGTTTTCTAATGGTAAAATGTATTCTTTTTACAATATAAAAATTAGGTATATGTATGTAGATTAAAGTATTTCCTAAAGTGGAATGAGTAATAGTTATTTCGTAATCTGTGGGTTCTCTGTAGATCACTGACCTACTCGACAACCGAATATTGTGAAACGGATCACACGAAAGGTGATATTATATATGTAATTAGAATTAAACCGGCATTGTATTTAAATCATTGATTTATTTGTAAGCGTTAGGCTGTTTAGCGATTTGCCTATTGGTTTTGCCACATCATGAGATGCTGGGTTCAGGTTTCGGATTGGACAGAAGTGGCTAAAGCTAAGTGTCACTAACATCGTGTCTACTAAGTAGGTAGTAAAGTTCTACAATGTTTCGACCCGGTCTGGGACCACCAGTTTTCCTATTGCTGCCGTAATATCGTCAGCTTTTGTTGCTGTCGCGTTGGCAACACATTACCATCTCTGATATATATTGGCAATATATCTTTGCATTAGAGTTGCTGTGACATAAGTATTATTAAGTTATTGGGTTGTTCCTGTATTGACCCGGATCCTCTTTTGAAGAATAGACCAATAGGTCTACTGCTAGGCATCTCGAAAAAGGCGAGAGAAGGCTATATTTTAAATCCGTGTTAGGTGTAAAACTACATGCTTATCTTTTTATGTAAAGTTATTTGTGTCCTCGTGACAGATTTAGTGAGATATGGTCTGGCTTGCGTACGAGGCGTCTGTTTTAACCTGGATATTTCAGATATAGGTTTGGATTGAAGAAATTAAAGACTCAAAGATTTATTTGCGATCAGTGATCACACGTAGTTGATGTATTTTTATTTTTTTCCACGGGTTTTAGAGAAGATCTTTCACTGACCATGTAATTATTTTCTTTGTTAAAGTGATTTTTTTATCTATACTAATAGTACAAACTGGTAAAGTTTGTAAGTTTGCGTATTTTTTATAGAAAGTAATTTACTAGGTGAAAGAGTCCTGTACTGTCGCTCTCCCTATTTTGGTAGCACCGTATTACTTATTCCGTCAATATTTAATTAATAGCGTCAATGATTTTCACTGTCGTATTTTAGTTTAAAGGATAAGATTGAAGATATATTGATGGCATTACCAACCCACCACATAAATAGCAGCGTATTATTACCATCTGTGAGGTCTATAGGCGACGGTTGTCTCTTTCTCTGCTGCATCTATTGCTATCTGCAATTATCTGTTGTCTATAGAATAAATAACTCATTTATGGAGCAATGTATAGGTTTTTACAACAAGCTTCCCGAAACTATAACAAATTCAAACTATAAGATATATATAATTGTATATATATATATATATATATATCTGTTATGTCACCACTACACATACACTTTAAGGCAAAGACAGAAGGATTGAAAATAGAAAATGTAAAGAAAGTCAAGATTCGAAAAGTCATTGTAGCTTGCAAAAGAAGAATGAATAAAGGAAAGATTAAAAGTCGCAGAGGACAAACTAAACGTCGACTCTTCTAACATATGCTTCAATGTAATCCAGACGAAGAAATAATGGTAGCATTACCGATTCTGACCGAGATCTGTCGATACAATATACCTACCGCAAGAAGACCAGAAATTTCCAAGTGAACCACACAGTGGCAAGAATCGCTCCAGTTCTCTGGAAGCCATTAACAGACGAAGACCACGTGCACATAGATATTCAGCACATTGAGAAATAATTTTAGTGAGAAAATATTTAAACAAAAACTTCAGCCTTGACGGATTTGATGGAAAATATTAGTACACGAACACACACAGACACCTACACATACACGCACACACATATTATATATATTTAATATTAAACAAATATTGGTAAATCTACGAATAGAATATAAACTGCAAGTAAGAAAATAAGAAAATAAAAAGTAAACTCAGCTTTCTATCTATTTTAACATATGCTACATGTATATGGAACTAGAAAGGTGCCCTCAATAGTTGCCTTACATTAAAAAAAATACGTGTCACCAATGTTGTAACTAGGTCACAGGGTTCGGCAACCTGGCCTGGGTGTGTGTCAATGTTGGTTTGTTTGTGTCAATGACAAGTGTAGTTTTTTTATAATATAGGATAGCACACAAGCTGATGGTTCTCCTGGTGGAAAGAGGTAGCCATCTCGCTGTTGGTTTCTGGCATAATGTACTGAATGTATTGTACCCCAGAAGGTCTATAGTCTATCAGTTCATTATGCCTAACCTGCAGGATTCGGAGAATTAAATTTGATATTTATCAAGATAAGTATATGTATATAAAAAGAAATAACAATCGCCTATCAACACCAGAGATGTTAAAGGTCCGTTGCTATCGGTGTGGCTGGGATGGATTACGAAATGCAGAAGTTTACAGATATTACCTTACCCTCAAAACCAGAACAATATAGCGACAAACGCCTAAGCTATTGTGCAGGAACAAGCGATTGCACCAAGACCCGGGCGAGAAGTTGCAGAACTATCACCTAGCTAGTAGTCAAAATTTTAGAATACTTATTAACCTTGTAACGTAACGAAGAGAGACACGGACGATGAGATGACCGTGGTAGAGGAAGTAACGATATGAAAGACGGAAACCACATTTATATTGTAAGTGTCAATCTTAAATGAAAGTAAGATATCGTAAGTCGACCTGCAGCATCTCGTGTTGTCTTATAGTATTCGATCAGTTTCATCCAAAAGTAATTAAACAGTCGCAGCACACTTTTTGAATAAAACATTTGATATATCGCTTCCAGCTTCTATATCATTGTTCAATTCTGGACACAATCATGGCTTGGCACATCATGAAAATCGTCTATAGTACCTACTTTCTTGTTCCAGCACATATTTCTAAACGATCATACCATGCTCTTTTTATAAGATTTTCTTGAATATCGATGAATATTGTTTTTCGTAATTGATCGATGACATTAGGACATAAGTTTTTCATACTTTTGTATTCACAATATCAGATACTGGAAGATAATGGTTCATAGTAAAATTATAAGAAAATCAGAAATTTAATGCCCTCCCAGTCCAAGAATCCAATTCAAAATCTCTTTCGAAATATTTTTCGCTATATTTTCCTCTATTCTTTGACAACAACATTTAAATTTAAATTTGACGTATATTACATTTTTCTCATCAATACATACGTCATGGTTTTAAAAGAGTATCTTACGTTTTGGGTCACTAAGATTAAAGTATTTGCGTAACGGATGTTATAACCTTTGCTAGCTTTTTACGAGATGTTTAGCAGTAAGGCAGTCGATCTATTCTTCGAAAGGGGGTCCCTCCGGATCGGATCCGAAACGGTTAGACCCATTTTTATTAAATTTTAGTGATAAGGGTGATAACCGCATTTTGTTTTGTTCGATCTGGACAACATTTGTTATATAATTCCTAATACACATAAATAAATACATATAATTCCAAAATTTCACCTTCTACCCACTCACGCCTCCCAGTTTTAATGGCGATTTTAGTAGTCACTAGAAATGTTTTATATGGCGTAATAACTTTCGCCGGTCAAGTAGTCTGACATATAAAACTCTCGTGTTAAGGTGTTTGGTCGAAGTATTTTCACCTCTTAGCGAATGAATTTCGAAAAAATTCTATCTTTATCATTTAAATAGTAAGGACAACCCCTTCAAAAATACTTCAGCCTTCTAGACCGCCCTGGCTAAAGTTGAGTGTTGATATGTCAGTCATGTTGTTTTTCTTGGCTTCAGCTTGCGATGTAAAAATCGAAATGGATTTTGTTGAAAATTAACAATATCCAAAGATTCGTGATACAGCAATTGGGGCACCACACATTGCTATACCGCGAACCTTCGTCGTAGAGCAATAATGTACCCACGACATAATTAATAATGATCGGGCAAAAAGAAACATTCAACAAAAAAAAATACATTTCGATAGGATTGCCAACCGTTCTGTTTTCCAGGAAATGTCCTGGCTTATTTATAGTGTCCTGGAATGTTCTGTTTAATTTATAAACTATGTTCTGGTTTGGAAGGGTCTTAATAAGGAAGTATTAACATCTCTTTTGCAATCGTTACGTGTTCACAGCTGCAAGTTTTCTTTCTCTTTTAACAAGCTGCCAGCAAAGGCAAATGGTCTATTCATTCAAAGGAGCCCAGATAAATGCGAAGGCCTGTTATTGAATCATCGCTATCTTCAAGTATTTTAAGTCATAAAACAGCAAATAAGCATATAGTATTTGTGATTATTAGATATAATAACCTTTGCCTATAAACCAAACCAAATTTTGCGGTGTTATCCATGTAGTGGTTGGAATGCCACATTCATAAGTATAACTGGCTGTCTTACCCTCTTAACCGGAACAGAACAGCGAGAAGCACCGATGCTATGACGACAGGAATAGACAAGGCTGTGTACCAAATCCGGCCGAGACGTTGCAGAACAAACTACCTTTCCTGTGAAGCAAATACAGGCATATTTGTTCACAATTTATCTATTCTTAAAATCAACATAGGAGAAAATGTATATGAAATAAAATCTATTCTCAATCAAAACATACCGGAAATAACATAGAACATTACACGTGTCATTGAACATTTTTATTATTTAGATATAAGTAATTACGTATATCATAGGTCATTGTAAAAATATCTAATAATATCTATTTAATCACCCATATCTATATTTTGTTTGAAATGAATGAAATACGCGGTAGTAATTTTTATCATATTTTTCTGTGGTCTAGTGGTCCGGTGTCGGACATGACTGCATGAGGTCCTGGGTTCGATCCCCGGGTCGGGCAATTCAAAAATTGGTTTTTTCAGTTTTCTGATAAAAACTACATGCCCGGGATTGGAAAGTGCCTGGTATGGCGATAGGCTTGCCACCT